>VDFB02000008.1:81354747-81380951 GCA_007258455.2 Sequoia sempervirens | reverse complement strand
ACTGGTTTATTATAAAGGTAAGGCAAAGGAACACAATCAAACAAGAATCTTTGCCTCCTAATTTTTTATTATGTAAGATATTATTGTAATAAGATTGAACTTTTCAAAATCTCAATGAAATAGATAGGGTGCCCTAAAGCGTTTTTGGAGTCAGAAATCAGAGCAGCTGGCTGCACAGATTCTTTGTCCTGCTATGATTCTCTGTGGAACCTGCAAAGCTTGAATGTCCCGCTGAATCCTTCCAATGAATTATCCACGTAACATGGTGTTCTATACTGAAAACCCACATCATGGTGGCCATTCAAGCTGAATGTCTTGTCCAGTCTCTTGTTCTGGCCCAGAAAAAGATAAAGCTCCCATGATCAGGTCCTTGATATTGCAGAACTTCAGATTCTCTCCCCATCACACTGTACTTGGTTTAATTGCAACTTCTGTCTGATCATCAGATGCCATCTCTCTTTAATATTTTATTATATATGCACCATCTTGTATATATAGATATCCTTGTGTGTGTGCTCTGTAAGTGCATGAAGGAATCACCTTAGGACTTCCCTATATTTCTCTAGCTATATCAATGTTCTAAGTAGTATCATCATCATGGGACGTAGGCTATTTTACTATAGGGATGGACTGTACAAAGGCCCATGGACACCAGATGAAGATTTTCTCTTGATCAAGTATATCCAGGCTCATGGAGTAGGACGTTGGCGAAGTATTCCCAAAAAAGCTGGTAAGAATGCCTTGTTCAAGTATTGTAGGGAGGATTATGACAATTATATAAGACAGAATAATGGGTTTAATAGTTTGAATAGTTTTTGATGGACTAGAGTTAAAAACTTAATTTTTATGGCATATGGTGGACAAGGGTTTAGAGTTAAAGAGAATGATCATCAGTGTTTATGGGCTGTTAATCTACATATATATCGATAAGATAATCATATAGCAGAGTTTACACGGATCAGTTGATGCCAGACCAAATTTGGTTTTATGGTTTATTATATTTACTTTGTTTCAGTGGTATGTTCTCCATTTTCATTGTGTATTTCAGAATTGTTCTAAAGATCATAGAATTTGGAGAATGTTGGTCTTCCTGCAGATGATGAAGCCACATTCCAAAGATGAATTGGTTTGGAATATAGTGATTGTCTTAGAGTTTCTGTTATAGCACTTGATATTTTTAGTTTTACATCTTTAATTTACTTCAGTTGACTAGTGATAATAGATTTCCACAATCCATGAAGATTATTGCTGAGTGTTTTTGGATTAGATCGTGTTTGTGTTTTTTGCATCAACAGATCACACTCCGTAATCCATCATCAGGATATAAGAGAGCATAAGACACAAACACAATCTAATCCAGAAACCCTCAGCAATAATTCAGTAGACTAGCTGAATCTCTTCTTCAACTTACTCTGTTTTAACTTTTGCTTCACTGTGCAGGTTTAAATCGCTGTGGGAAGAGTTGCAGGTTTAGATGGATGAATTATCTTCGCCCTGGTATCAAGCGAGGGGATATTTCAGCTGAGGAAGAGGAGCTTATCATAAAACTTCATAGCCTTGTAGGAAACCGGTATAGAACTGTATGGCACCCATTAAATTATAAAGCTCATGCTTAAATGCTCTGGCTTTTATGATATGGGCTATGTTCTTATTTTGAATTCTGCCATGCAGGTGGTCTCTGATAGCTAGGAGAATGCCTGGTAGAACAGACAATGAAGTGAAGAACTACTGGAATACCCATCTGAGAAAGAGATTCAAAAATTCCACTGATACTGAAATCACCAATGAGGTGGTTGATGACAGTAACATGCTCAATCATAACAGCATTAGTACAACATCTCATGGTGTCACTGGCTCCTCTAATGATATGGCTTGCATGGAAGCATATAATAATACTACAATGGTTGCTGCCCATTATGACTTCAGTGCAGCTGTTGGGAATGAAGGATTGAATCATCAGACAGCCCACAACTCTGGCATATTATCTGGCTCTTCTACAAATCAATGCTCTTCTTGTATTCCATCTTACAAATGGGCTTGTGATCAGCCATTTGTGGGGATGGATTGGAGTGTGGGTGACTTGCAGGGATTATTATTTGGATATGACTTGGGAACTGCTCATGCATTTCTAACATAGGCTGTTTTTACTAGCAATGCATGTTTTCAAATTAGAAAAGCTGGGCAGTTCTTGAAAGGCCTGTAATTGTATTGAAATTTAGTCCAGTAGATAGGAGAAAGACTTCAGTGGTTTTGAAGTAGTGTGAAAGCATTATCAAAGAATAATAGAATTGGTATTCTTCTGTATAAAGACAGCTGTTGGTAAAGTTAAGTCTTTTTTTCAGTAAAGGCAGCTTTGAGAATGCTTTTGTGATCATAATGAGCTTGTCATGCATCTTTTCATCTAACGTAGGCAATGAAGACCCCACCATGGATTGCTTTTGAGTCATCATGATTGACCTAAAGCCATACAAGGCGTTGGCTTCATTTTCATGTCTTTTCTTTGTTTTGACCATTATTTTTATAAAATTATTATTTTAAGACACTTAATTTCCATCAACAAAGGAAATTTCTATTTTTTTATTCAATCCTAAATTTTATGTTGTTCAAGACAACCACAATGTTAGATTCGATTTCTAATAAAAATAAAAATATCCTCTCCCTCGTCTTCTCAAAAATGTGAAGGGTCAATATCCCTTAGCTTTCAAGATCATAGTTACATTAATTATATATTATATTATATTAATTATTTTATATGATTGAGAAAATTTTAAATTAATTAATTTTTAATCATTAATAAAAATTAAGATAATATATTACAAAATTCAACAAAATAATCTTTTAAAATATTAATAAAAACTCTATTAAAATTTAAGTACTTGAGAATTTAATTCTCTTGAAGGCTAGATGGAATCCCCCTCTATATGGCTTTCTAAAACTAAATTTTGATGGGATTGCTAGTTGTTTATTAATGAACTTGTTGGGTGAATTTTGAAAGGGAAAAACTCTGTCCCTCACAAAGAGCTCTAGTAATATGATGGAAGTGGAAGAGCTCATTAAGAAATTGAAATTAGCTAGAGGTCTTTAAAGTTAAATGACTTGCGGTTGAAGGCGATTTGATGTTCAAACTAGTCATCAAAGAGATGATCTTGTAAAATACTAGGTGTGGGAAATTGGAATGCTTCAAGGAGACTTGCTCCTTAACCAATGGATTGGAAGAGATTGTTTGTCATCATAACTATATGGAAGTCATCAAACCAACAAACTTTATTTCTATGTTGATATAGATCTTCCATTCTAAACAATTTTAAGTGGTGAATGAGAATCATGGAAAGATTTAAACATTTTTAGATACATATACAGAAACATTTTTTTGTTTAAATTTGAAATATATATTTATTTTTATTTCCAAGGGAAATGTTAGGCCTTGAGAATGTTGTTTGTCTTTTAAGAGGAGGGTATATAATTATTAAAAAGTAATGGGACAAGAATGATTGCGGTAGTAATGATTATTTATAAGGACATTGAGGGCATGCCAAGCAATGAAAAAGGGTGGCAATGACATGTGTTATTACATTTAGTCATCTCACTTCTACTTTACTACAATAGGACCACTTCCTTATAAAGGGGAATTGTTGGTATAGTGAAAAGGTAGAACAATGGAGAAGTGCTTTTGAGTTTTGTATAATTGATTATGGATGAGATGTTTCTATCAAAATCTTTATAATATATATTTATCCAAAATTATAAAAATTTGTGCTTTGTCAAGTTAGTTATAGGGTAGGATGACAACGTAAAACCAAGAATTTTAAGGACAAGAGCATCCATTGCCCAATATTTCAAGAAAAAAATGGTAGAGTGAGTCCATTAAGGAGGGGTTTAACAATGGATTTTCAATGTTGTGCATATAAAGGAAATGGAAATTAAATATTAATAAGATAAAGAGATGGTTGAATATGATGAAAAGAAGAGATTGAGGGAGGAAATGGTTACTTGTAGGAAATAATAGTAATCTTAACATGAGAATACATGCATAAGAATATAAAATCTAAACAATTCAATAGAAAAGTAACATATAACACAAGAGTTTCCTTAGGAAACCCTATTGGTGAAAAATAAAAAAAAATAGTAGTAGTTTCTAATTATATTCATAGTAATAAAAACTAAAATCAAAGAGAGAATTTTCCGATTTTATCAAAGAGATATTTGATTCACTTCTAGAACTATTATTGTAGCATGAAATTTAAAAACCATACTACATCCCATCTCAAGGACTCTATATATGGGAAAGTGAGCAATAAGAAAACTTACTATGAAAAATAAGTTGTCTTTTAGCTGCTTCGGTTGAGTCTTACAAAAACCATATTACATCCCATCCCAAGCACTACACATATAAAAATAATGAGCAAAAAGAATACATATTATGAAAAACTCAATTTTTAAATTAGTTCACTCAAGTGAAATTTCCCAAGGTGAGTGCCCAAGTTTGAATAAACACTTGAATGTCATTATAATCTCTAAGAAAAACCCAACTACTCTCCTAGTCCAGGTACTCAAAATTAATTATCTTCTTGTGACGGGCCATATTGAAAGGATGTAGAGGTATATAATATGCTTGCTACACCAATCTAACAAAGGAGGTATGCGTAAAATTAATTTAGATCATATATCTAAAATAAATAAATAAAAATAACATACCATAAGAAGATGATTTATGTGGAGAAAACCCTTATATGAGAAAAACCCCACACTCCAAATCAAGACTAGTTGCATTATTCAACAACTATGAGGTTATAATAATAATATCAAGTTATGCCTTTACAAGAGTATCACCAACATTTAGGTTTTGGAGTAATTTTGGTAGCATAACAATACTTGCAAATCAACTATATGAAACTCCATTTATAAGGACCTATAAATAGGAAGAATATCAAATAATAAATTTAGTGTGTATTTTCAAAACCATGAATCAAATAATGACCCAAAAGTGGTGTCATATTTGGCACAAATTCCAATGGCCAATCTAGTCACAATCTTCTAAGATAATTTTAGAATATGTTCTTATAATTGTAATAAACTATAATAAAATTTATTATATGTAACTCCTTATTTTGGGTGCCCCATTCTAGCATATTCAAATCCAGTCAATATTGTCTTATTTATTGTCATAATATTGGTCAAGGTTCTAATTTAACTTCCATATAATCATACTTTTCTACATTATAGATTCCACCACAAGAAACTCCAATCTTACAACATGTCATAGGATGTTATGACACATTATAATGACATTCAATTCTCTTAAGAATTATTGCATACTTCTCAAAACATCCAACACATGGTAAATAATATTTACACAAATTGGGACACCCCATTTCCCAGATGAGGCCAAAATAATATATAAATATAAACATTAGAATGCAAGGTTGAGGCACCTTTCCCAACACATATTAAATAAATCTTATATGACCTCCAAAACTAAATACATTCCTAGTGTTGCATCCAACAACTTCCAAGAAAATTGTCACTCTACCAAAAGTGTGGTTTCTAACTTTAGGTGGACCATAAATTAATAAAATTAAATATTTAATATAATTTATATAATATTTTCCCAAAATTCTTCCACTTGTTGTATACATTGTACCAGGAGGAAAATATAGGTCCACAATAAACTAGGTAAAAAGGGGTTTCATTCCCATATAGTCCTTGTATCATCATAATTGGTTACACAAAATCATTCACATTATTCAAATGGAATTGATGAATCATTTCTATAAACATGGTATGAGTTGATCTAGTATTAGGTTGAGTGTATGATTGATTGGATTACCTTCACCCTTTGGGAGAAGAAGACAAATGATAAGTGGTAGAGGCTTTATTAAAAAAGGTTGAGGGTTTCTAGAATTTTGCACAAAGGTGATGCAAATAGTATTTTATGGGTAAAAATTATGTTGATGAATGTTCACTTAGGTTATATTCTTCCAATCCATGTAAATCAATTTATGTGAATAAGTGGGATCAATATACAAGACACCTATAGTAAGTTGTAGTACACCTGTGTATTAAAGGGGAAGAAAACCTATAACAAACTTAACTTACATCTATAGAGAGCTTAGTTCACACCAATACAACAATTTTGTAACTCACTTTTAGTACAAATGATTTGAGGAGTTTCATGTTCACTTGTAGTAGATTCTGCACACATATAGATTATTATAAAAGTCACTTGCAATAGTGTTGAGAGTGAGGATACACTCTAGATCCATCTTTGTTTCTAGTTATCAATAAGAACACGCATAGTAGATTAATGGTATTTCTTTTGGAAATATTATACATCTAACTAGAGGATTTATTGAACCCTATACGAGTGGTAGATGATTTCTACAAAATATGGTAGGGGTTGATCTATTGTTGGGTTGAGTGTATGATTGATCATATTACCTTCACCTCATGGGAGAAGAATACAAATGATAAAGTGGTAGAGGCTTTTATCAAATCCTGTTGAGGGTTTCTAGGATTTCACACAAAGATGATGCAAGTAGTATTTTGTGGGTGAAAATTATGATGATTAATGTTCACTTGGCATATTTCTTCCAAATAATCCATGTAAATTAATTTAGGTGAACAAGTGGGTTCAAGCTACAAGACACCTATACCAAGTTGTATTACACCTAGGTAGAAAAAGGGGAAGAAAAACTATAACAAACTTAATTTACATCTATAGTAAGCTTAGCTCACACTAATACAATAATTTTACATCTCACTTTTAGTATATTACAAATTATTTGAGGAGTTTCATGTATACTTGTAGTAGATTATGCATGCATCTAGATTATTATAAAAGTCACTTGCAATACTGTTGAGATTTAGGATACACTCTATCTATCTTTGTTTCTAGTTATCAATAAGAACACACATAGTAGATTACTAGTATTTTTTTGGCAATGTTACAGGTCTAACTAGAGGCTACATTGAAGCCTATACTAGTGATGTGGGTGTGGAAGAATGACAAGGATGTGTGATCAAATAGTTTTATACATAGATCCAATAGTTGCATAAGATGATGGATTTATATATGTTAGTGTGTGGTTAGAAACAACAAGGTTTGAGAGTGATAAAGTTAAAGGAGGAAAAGCTATGATTGTAGCATTGTAAATTGTCACCCTTGAAAAATTCACACTATGTTTGGTTCCCCTTAAGTTCTTGGGCCTAGAATTATGCTTATTAATTACCCTTTTTCTTGTCATCTTCAAAAAAAAAAAATTAATTTTGGGAAATTAAACTAATTATTTATTTCATGAGCAACTTAAATTTTAAATCTAGGTCTAGAATATGGCGCCATTTCCCCTTGTTTGTCCTATTTTTTCCCAAAATTTAATATTTATTATCGATCTCAATATATTTTCAAATTTAATTTTATTTATTAGCTTGTCAAAATAATTAATGCAAGAAATGTTGAAACACATATAAATATAATTCAAGATTTTTTCTCCATTTTAATACCTATCAAGATCTAAGCAACTTGAATATCAATTGAGCACTCTAAAATGAAATTCAAAAGAAGAATAAGAAACATTCTACAACACTTTATTAGTCAAGATCATGTTTGTAATGCATCATCAAATTCATGTTCATTCATAAGAAAGATGTTTCATATTTTATGTTTATTATCATTGTGAGTACTAACACTTGCAGGATGTTCAAACAACTATCAAGTTCTCCTTGTATAACATGTGCCAAAGGACTTCATTCCATCAAGGAATGCAGATTTGAATGGTAAGTTGCATCATAGTGATTTATCATTCCTTTTTATTAATTTTCCTTTAACCCACCTAGGGTAAGCACTCTTTATCCAACATCATCGCATCCATTTATGTAGGTGGAAACACCAAATAGGGGTTTGAATTAGGAATGCCCCTATACAACACAACCCTGAATCCTCTCTTCTCTCCCTTGTAGGTTATAGATCTGAAGTGGATTGGAGAAGATTGAAGATCTCAAGACATCAAAACCTAGATCAAGCATGGACATGCTTTATTCCATCAAATTAGGTAAAGATCAGATATTGGTTTATTAAAAAAGTTTTGAAGTTGATTCTAATAGAGAAGCACCTACAAATTGTGATGCTCTTATGGAGATCTTGGAAATTAGAAACCCTCACTTCTAGACTAGGGCACCCTTGCCCTAGTCCAACCAATTTTTCCTCAAATTTGAATTCCAAGTTCCATCATTCCTACACTCTTCTCTTCTATTTTCTATTTTTGAACATCAATTTTATGCTTTTATAAATAGATATGACACTTCTTTGCACTTGCATCTAGTTTTACCTAGATTTCAATCATCAGTCACACACATCACGTCATTCAATCCATCATCCCAAAAACAAAAAGGGGACCAATACACTGATCAACCATTCTAGCTCTTCCTTGTAGATAGTAGCCAAGTGGTTTCTTTTGATCATTTTTGTGTCCCCTGAATGTTAATGATGGAAAGTGTGATTTAGGTTTGAGATTAGCCCTAGATCTATTTTTCATATATTTCATTTTGGTGAACTTGACATATCTTACACTTGCAAGTTTCTGATTTTCAACATACAATCTAAAAATTGATCAATAGCCTAGGTTATTGAATATATTGTTATTGATATGCATTTGTTTCATTCTCAAAATTGAGCATTTTCACTTATTTATTCATTAAACATTAAACATCTTGATGAATTCATTTTAGATCATACTTGCAAAATATTGGGATTTAATTGTATTATTTTTTATCTAATTTTCCTTGTTTAGGGTAGTAGATTTTAGTTATTTCATTTCAATTTTCAAATTTTGTCTATTTACTGTGAAAAAATAAAGAATTTAAAACACTTTATTGCTTACAAAAATATAAACCTAAACACATTCTTCTACCATTTCATTGGCATATTCATCTTTTTAATAATTTATCCTACCTCCTGGGGCCACTAATGTGAAGTTAATTTCATCCATCAAATCCTTTGAATTCTTAAAATCCATCATTCACACCTTCACGTGCCTCTGCATAAAATTAGGGTATATTGATTTCTTGAGTTTTGATATACTTCAGACTTAGACTATCACAAAAATAACCTACAAAACCCACTTTACCTATGTAATATCTGAAACCTAAGATATTTTTATTTCTATACTAGGGTTCCCTTGCCCCTATCTATCTGATTTCACCTCATTTTATGTAGAATCATGATCTATAGCCTCTAGTTAGATCTTGTTCTTGTTTCTGACAGTCTATCCTAAAACTCCCAAATTCTATTATACATTTCTAGTTTGAACCTAATTCACCTAATTCATTGTATTAACCTAAAAGATCTTGTTTCTCCCACCAACAGTGATAAAAGTCCTACCTAACCTGCTTGGCTCTATCTTGGGACATCAACCAAACAACGTTTCTTACCTAAAATTTGTATATTTTCAAGATGTTTCCTTTCACCACTCCCAAGATGTGTCCTAAACCAAAAATTATCATCTACCCTCCTTCTCATGTTCCTAAACCACAAAATAAACTTGCTTTCATTATTGGAAGACCTTCTAAATCTCTTGGTCACATCCTAAACTTTATAAAAATAAATCACTGAAAAATAAATATATACACCAAAATGTGTCACAACAACCACATTATCATGTAGATTCTCATACATACAACACTCAAAACAATAAAAAACCTAAAAAAAATGCAAAACACTCCCACTTCCAATCCATTTCCTCAATCATATATTGCCCTTGAACCTCATCTTCCCCAACATGTGGTTAAAGAGTATGATCTTGTTGAGAAAATTCATAATAATATTGACTAAGATCTCTCTTTGGGATTTAATTCAAACCTCATTTTTATACCATAGGATGCTCCAAGAGGTTTTATACATTATTTTTGTACCACCTTCTATTAAATCGAATGGTGTAGCAGCCTTGTTTGATTGCATAGAGGAAATAGACTTGGACATTACATTCCCTCAACATGGATTATGTTCTCTTGAAGTCCAAAACCAATATGATGCTCTCATAATTTTTATTTGCATTAACAATAATGAAATTAGACATACTCTAGTCAATAATGGGTTGAATCTTAATATTTGTAGCATTGAATTTTTACATAAGATCAGCATGGATATGTCTCTCATAAAACTTGATAGTCTTTCTATTTGTGGCTTTGATAATGTTTGTTGGAAATTGTTGGGTACAATCACACTACCCATTAAGGTATGACCCATGATTTTTCCTACTCTTATACATGTCATACCAAGTTATCTATCATATAATCTTCTTCTTGGTAGAATTTGGATTCATGCCATGAGGGAAGTCCCATCTACTCTTCATCGTACAATGAAGTATGAACATAATAACAAGGTCCATATAGTTAAAGAAGATGCAAAAAGTTATTTACGAGTTGAAACTAAATATAACATTTCCAACTTCTCAATACTTTTTTTCCATATTCAAAATTTGAACCATTACCTTCCAATGATAAGGATACCAATGACAATAAATTACCTATGACAACACTCTTTGGTGATGATTGGAGTTTATTATATTTTACACCTACTTTAATTTGGGAATATAAAATTTCACCATCAAAGCCCAAAGAGTTAAAGGTTTTTTTAGTGGCATCCACACAATCTTGTCATTACTCTTCTTAAACATCTAATCTCAATAATATAAATAATGATCCAAATAACATTTTATCTTCTAGTACATATTTTGGTGATGATTGGGTTTGATTATATTTAACACCTTCCTTTGTGGGAGAGTAAAAAATATGACAATTGAAACCTAAAGAATCTTTTGTTTCATTTTCATAATCTTATACTCCTACATGAACAAAACCACAATCATTACCATCCCATGATGGAAATGGAAGATCTTTAGCTTTCATCCATCATGTGTTGGAAAAATATAACAAATATCCTCCTAATCTTGGCATTTTAACACCCAAAAAAGATTTACGTTCTTGCAAAAGAGTCAATTATTCTCATAAAAATATTGATACTCATTCAATAAATAATTATTTAGAAAATATTTCTCCTCCTCCATCTAAGTTGGAAAAACATTATGGGGTTGGGTTTAAAATTCTTTCTAAACTTGGATATAATAAAAACATGGAACAATGATTTAAGGATCTTGAGAAACTTAAACGGTACCTTGCTAAAATGGGTTTAGGTTTCTCCCCATCCTTTTTCAACATTGCACCCTCTATCATATAATGTATTTATGACTACATCTTATAAGCAAGAGCATATTTTTTCAGGGCTTCTCAAATCCCACTTGATTACTCTTCCTTTCCCAACATGTAAGAATTTTCATTAACATAATCAAGAAAATCACTCTTTTTATGTATATCATTGAGTGCTTGATCATTCCACTAATGAATGTTAGGCCTTAAGAATTAAAATACAACTTCTCAACAGTGGTTGTATCACTCTTCTATGTGTTGATCCACATATTTATTCTAAATGATAAAATATATTATATTATGTTGTTCCTCACTATGTGTCCAATTTGTAGCTTCATGTGTTTTCTCATTGCCATTCATGGTGGTACAATCATATGTGAAACCATATTTCATCAATGGTAGCAACATAATAGTATCCAACATAGTTTTCCTTTCCTATACACTTGGGGGAAAGGATAACTAGTTTTAGAGGTGTGCATCCTTATTTAGGATCCCCTCTTCCCCCTTTATTTTCCTTAAAATATTAGCATAACAAGTATGCTAGCATTTTAAGGGGGACATATCACCCTATCCATTTCCATACATTGACATCTAGTGAAGATTTGACTTATTCAATGTGGTTCCTTGGTGGTGGTATTGTGCATAATACCCCCTAAGATGTGGTTATCAATTTGATCATGTACCTCCTTTATGGTAGTGTTGTTGATAACAACCTTGAGGCGTGGTTACCAATCTGCCCCTTGTGACGTTAAACATTTATGCAACCCCTAAGGTGTGATTACCAAGTTTATCCTCAAGATGTTAAACCGTCCCCCATGAATTTAAACATTTATCTTCTCTTTGAGGTGTGATTGCCAAAAAATCCATAAAATTAGCATAACCAAGCTTGTTGTCCTTTGAATTTTGAGAATTTTGCATAGACATACAACATAGCATATCTTGCTAGCTAGTAGATCCATATGTCTCATGAATAAACTAGCATAACACAAATTTCTAGCCTTATGGGACCAATCATTCATCAATTTTACATGGACACCTAGCATAGCATAGCTTGCTAGCCAATAGATCTAAGCAACTCATCACTTTAGCATTTTAGATGTGTATGTGGTGTATTCAAGAGGTGATGCTTGGTAATTGAGACAAACTTACATACTGAGGTCTCCTTACTATGTTGACTCAAATTATTTTGTACTAATTAGTTTGCAATAAATAAAGTTGTGGTTAGCATACTGATGGTTGGCTCAAATTTAGCATAGAAAATTTTTGTGGGCATGTGGACCTTTAGAGGCTTTTTTTCATTCCTTAGCATGCATCAAAATTTTTTTTGGCTAGGCGTGAGTCATATTTATAAGCATCTATTGGTAGGAACCTTTCATATTCCAAAAAAAAAAATCATTTCTAGATGGCACTTTTCCCTTGCCTTAAATCACGATTGTTGTCTATTATTGGTAGTGAAGAGTAAGATGTGTAGTATCCACCTAAATATTTGAGACCATCAATCTGAAAGGGAAAAATATAGAAATGAAAAGGAATTAAAGATGAATATTAAGGGAATAAGAAGAATGAAATAGTATAAACATTTGGGAAGTCATTGTTGGTAGTTCTTTTCTCTTGGGACTTGAAGAGTTAGTAAGTAGGTGGCTAGTGTGATAGTCATTTAGTTATGTAGGATTATAGTGTTCATTATGCTAATGAACAAAGATGTGCTACTGAATAGTATATTTTATTAGAGATATGAAGAGTTAGTTCATGTATTATTCAAACTTATCCATGCTTATCAATAAGGTAATGTTGGTTAGTAGAGGATGTTCATAATAGATGAGAGAATAATAATAGAGGTACAAAGAAGAAACTACGTGAATAGAGAATATACTACAAGTATCCCAATGAGTAGTCATGGAGACCTTAGGTAATGATAGTGACTCATATTTTAGCAGAGGTTACATGTTGGGGATAGTGGGGATAATATAACAATTTATTGGGTTATTACAAGTATAAAAAATAGTGCTATATCTAGAAATTTGATGGTATAATTCCTTTAAGAGGAGGTATTCCATCTTCTCTATATAGATATTATAGTCCATCTACATAGTACTATGTTGTAGGTCATGCTCATTTTCAAGATAGTTTATAGTTGTATTATAAGACCAATTAAGATATTGTAAAACAAGTATAAGTATGGATTATTGACATGAGGAGAAAAAATCACTCTTCCTATAGTATTTGATGTATTTGAGGGTTTTGTTATATTAAATATTATGTTGTATTTTATGTGTATGTGATGGAAGATTATTTATGTTTCTACATTTTGAATTAGTTTTTGTTCTAGTCCTTTATTATATGTGTCATAGTTATAAAAACCATTATAAGTGGTTAAATGTATGAAAATTTAGTTGGGTACATCTCACATTTAAATATATATGGTGATATACTAGTTTCTACCATACTCACCCTATATTATAGATAAAGTGATATTATATCAATTTTTTCTCTAAGATTAGAGGGAAGTGTTTCCAAGTAGGTCATTTCATTGTTCTTATTTTTAACATATAATTGTGTGTAGTTATTTTTTGAATTTTTAGAGGGAAGTGTTTCCAAGTAGGTCATTTCATTGTTCTTATTTTTAACATATAATTGTGTGTAGTTATTTTTTGAATTTTTGTAGATATATGATTAGAGATCAAGAAAAATCATGTTGAGTTTCAAAGTACTAGAGAAAGAGATACTTCTATAATATGAGCCACAAGCTAGAAATAGATCTAAATCTAGAGTGAGTACCAAAGTTGAACCTTGAGGGGATGAAGAAAAAATAGGGTTTTTTTTAACAATGTATGTTGTACATGTGAGAATGATGCAACTTGATTCAAGGAGAGTTTAATATTATTGAGTTAGTAGGACTAATAATCCATTCTAAATGGATTGGAGGTTTTAATTAGCTAAGTTGAGCATAGTGCTACTATTTTATCATGGTATTATTTGTGTAGAGGTTTTAGTCCATCAAAAGGAGGGCCAAGTAGAGGATATATCATCCCATTGTGGTTTTTAATCTATTAAATGGTTGTTGCATGTAGATTTGTAGTGGATTCCTTTAGAGATATTTTGTAGATACAATAAAGTCATCAAAAATTTTATTCATTCTCATTGGTGTCATGTGTGAATAATACATTTGTATTCAAACTTGGAGATCTAAGATATTGTTAGTTGGATGGAGGGATATGAAATTTATTGGTTTGTATTTTTGAATTATTTCATTTATGGATCAAAATATCCTTGGTTTGGGAGGTATTATATATAAGTGGATCAATTTAGGTGAAAAAGTGGTGTCAATTATGAGAAACATGTATAAAGTAGCAAGACACTTATAGAAAAGCTAGGGAACACATATAAAATATGAATGTACTTTTACAGTAAGGTTTCAACTAACCTACAACATCTTTCAAATGTTTTTTTGGGTTGTACATTCATTTATGTTGGGAATTCAATCTTTGATATAGTAAAATGATATATGAGGACATTGAAACACCTTAAGATTGTATACAATCAAATAATTATATTTGGTATATAATTTTCTAACATAAAATAAATTCCATGAAATAATATAAGTCATGTATATAAACATGAAATACAAATTTATATGCGAAAAACTAAGCCCGCCAAAAAAGGACTTTTATAATTTTATTATTCATGAAAGTTACATTCAACACAATAGGTCTCCCTTATAGAGTCTCAATTTCCAATATATAGTTTACAACCTCACAACAATTTTAATAAAAATTTAGGCAATCAAAATTCAACCAACCAAACCTTATTCCATATATATGGGTAGATAGATATATCCATCTTCATGGAATACCAAACATCTAACTCTCTAACTACTATGTATAATATCTAGTCACACAACCATCTCATGAATATACCATGAAATAGGCATTATACACATTACATGAAATGTGAATTCTCCATATGGATGATCACAACACATACTAAGTTGATACCACTCATACTTGGTTTGAGGTTTTTTACCAATTTCACCTAAACTACACACAAATATTCCTATGTACTACAACTAAATATTACACATAGCTTATGGTATCATAGAAAAAAACTTGATTACTTCTATCTAATATTTGTACCTTTAATAATATTTGAGGAAATCACCATGATGCTCCTTGCCACCACTAAATGTACTCCAACAATTCCACATGTGAACTATAATTGTGATATACACTCTAGTGACATATATTTATTTGGTTACAAGTTCTCTTCCAAACGACTTGCAATTAAGAACATGGAAACACTAGACTTGAACAAGTCTCCATACCAAACTATAACATTTAAAATTCATGGTAAGTTACCAAACATCACTATAACTAACTCTGTAGTTATTTACTAGTATACAAACAAACACTTAAACTTGAACTTAGAATGAGTTCATCAATTTATCTCATTAGTAACCTTAATAAAAGCTCTCTACAAGTGAATGGTATGTTAAAGTTCCAACATGCTCCCACTTTATTTTACTACAAGAGATATTATACTATTCAAAGAAGTTAATCTTGTTTATGTAACTAGGATAAACTCATTTCATCTTTGCACCACAAAAATATCAATACTCACATGTTTTTTCAAAGAGTCAATAATATTTACTTGAAAGTCAATTTTTGTATTTAAAATTTCCTCGTTTAAAAATTTACTTGATAAAATGATATTGTACATCAACATGTCTATTTCTTATATGGAAAAAATAATTATTAGCTAGAAAATTTATATTATAAGAGTATAATTTAATGTTATATGAATATTAAAGATAATACTATTACCTAATCTTTGTAACCACACAACTTATTTATAATATTTTTTCCACCATGTACTCTACTTCAGTTGTAAACAAATCAAATATATATTGATACTCACCCAAGTAATAGTTACTCCAAAGACAGTAAAAGCATAATCACTTGTTGATCTTTAGTTATTTAGATTTAACCCAATTATAATCAACAAACCCATGTATGTTTAACATCTTGCTAAGATCCTAAGTACCAAGATGACAAAAACAATGAGCTAGAATTCCTTTCAAGTACCTAAAAACTCTTTTTACTTGGGCCCAATTCTATTTTCCAAGATTTCACATGAGCCTAATTAGAAATCCAACTACTTGGGTGTTTTATGACCTTCTATAGACCATTTCATATACAAGGCTAGACCTACTACATTTACATATAAAAATTTCACATGTCTTCCAAAGCCTCTATAAACTTAGGACACTATTCCAAACTTAGCATAGTTCCTAATAGTAATGGATACTTACATTATTACTATCTTGCATTTTAAACCATCAAAAAATAGTTTTGAGATACCTCCTCTAGTTTAACAACAAATTCTTGCAAACACATCTCTATGGATCTCCATAGCAAGTATGTATCCTAAAAGACCCATATCTTTCATTTTAGATATACTAGGTAACTAATTCTGAAGTTAACCTAATAAATGGATTATCATTTCCAAGGATAAGCATATCATAAACATATAAAATAATTAATGATATCAAATTTCCACAATCCATATTGTATGTTCAAAGATTTCCAGATTTGATTGTGTACAATTTTTTGTATCAATTTTTTGTACACAATCAAATCCAGAAATCTTTGAACATATAAAATAATGATTAAAAAAGTATCATTGATTTATTTATTACAAAGTGATTAACATTAATCCTTTCAAAACCTAGTTCTAATACATATGAATCAAAATTTTGATAGCACATATTTGGTGATTTTTTAAACCAATACAAAGACCTTTCTAGTTTACAAACCAATATTTTTTTTACCCCTTACATTGTTTAGGTTGATTTATATATATTTCCTCTAAATCTCCATGCAAGAATATTGTGTTGACATCTATCTAATCCAATTCAAAATAATAAGTTATAGATATACTATAAAAGCATCCTAATGGAATTAAATTTATCTACTAGAGAAAACATCTTACTAGAATCCATTCCCTCTACATGGGAATACCCATTTCCATGAACAATACCATGTACCTTTCCAATGTACCATCTACTATAAATTTGTTCTTGAATATCCACTTTCATCCAATGGGTTTTTTAACTTCAAGTAGATTGAATAAATACCAAGTAATATTCTATTGCAATTCTTGTATATCATATTTCATCAAATACCTATAATAATTATTCTCATTAGAAGAAATATCTTCTCCTAAAAATCTAGTTCATTGCTAGTACAACTAAAAACAAAAACACATTAAAAGTTAGGTGGACTAAACCTTTGTATTGTCTTGTATACCTTCTTATAGTTGACACTAGTGGATAATTTTCTATTGTACTTACATCCTATTCTTCTTCAAAAATTACATTAGATATTCTTATATCATCTCTAATAATACTATCATGTCCACTTAGTTTCTCATTTACAGATGTATGCTATTAGCATAATTTATGTTCAAAATTCATCTTATCAATATTATTTTCATTGGTTGATCTTGTTTTGATAAATTCCATGTTCTTTGAATATGAAACCCCTTGAATATGAAACCCCTTGAATAAAGAAACTTCTAAGATACTAGATTCTAAATCTCATAGCCTTTTATATTATCACCATACCTAATGAAAATGCATTTTTCTCTCTTGAAGTATAACTTGGACCATTTATTCTTTGTTACATGAACAAATGGTTGAGACAAATAATATTAGGTTTGTTATAGTAGGGTTATTACCTATCCAAATTTCACATGGAATCTTTTCCTCAATAACAAAAATTAAGAGACTTGATTTTTAAATAACAAGAAATGTTAATTTACTCACCTCATAACTCTTATCCTAGACCAACACTATTTTTCATGCTTCTATATTGATCAAACAAGGCTCTATTAAAATAAACAAAGATTTCATAAAGTTTAATATTGGCCCACACTAATAGACACACATTTCATTACATACATCATGCTTTGAAGAAAGGTCACTATTGTTTCAACCTAAACTAGGGAGAAAAGATCTCCACTTAAGTTGATATAGTAGTTGAGGGTTTAGATATTTTTGTTCTATAGAACATCCTTGAAGAGGACCAAAGCTTGAGTTGTGATTTTTTTTTTCCTTACATCATTTGTGTCGAAGATCCTAAATAACATTCCCATTATCATTTTTTTATTGATTGAAGAGATGCTAGTGGTAATAACCTCCAAGTTCTCCTACATACAACTAGACTATTCACAATGACCTTTCCCCATGGTTTGGGTCCCATAACTTACACCACATTATTATGAATAGCCTGTACACTCTATGATCATGGATATGCCCATTTTCCCATTTCTCCAAGCTTATGATCTTGGATATGGCTACCTTTGTTTCCTTTGCACCAAACTTTAATAGCATTTTTATCTTAGCATCACTAGTTTCTACCAAGTAGTGACACCTAACACCAAATATCTTGTGCTCTATCATCTTTCCTCATCTTCCATATACCTCCTTCTTATATAGAGCCTTATGAAATCTCTCATTGTTTATGACTGTAAATTGCATCCAAAAGCGGATATTTCATGTATATTTTCTTCCCCTCTCACCTTCCAATAATCTTGATGTAGATCTCATATCTACACTTTACTTACTCTGATGTACCCAAACACTCCTATTGACATCACATAACTCTCATCATGCATAGTTCTTGTAAATTATAGATACCATATTGTCATGTCCCTTCGTTCAATGCTTATGACCCCTCCTCTTCCAAGATGATTTCTAATCCTTTCCATGCTTTGGGATCCAAATCCATAACTTCAAAAGGATAGCTTTCAACTCCAACATTCACTAAAAGGCTTCAACCTTATTTTCCTATATAAACAATTTTTATCAATAATTCCCACATTCCTTGTAGATATTCTAGAATCTTTCCCATCCATGCCTACAGTTTCCAATTTTGTATTCCCTTCCTCATGACTGTGTTAATGCATATCATGGAATCTCCCTCTATATCTATAAAAATTATTCCTCTACATTTTCATTCTCAAATCCCCATTATAGAGCTTCCATTTCTTCATTTTTTATTACAACCCCAATTCTCTTTAAAACTACCCAAATTAAATTACCTCTTTCATCCCTCAATATGCATCTGATCCCTACTTTTCTTGGGTTACCTTTTGTTACCTCGTTGAAATTTAATTTTAGCCTACCACTCAAAGGGGAAATCCACTTGGCTTATTTCATATTACTTCAACTCCCCATCTCCGTTGAGGCAATATGAGATATTTTGAGTCTAGACCATTCTTTACTTCATTATCCCACCTCATAAATACCTATCCTATTTTCCTTTGAGTTTTGTTATTCAAAACTTCACATATACCTACTTCTATCTTTGTAATTAATTTTTTCTACTAAGTTCTCAATCTCATTAATTACTAAGTTCTCAATCTCATTAATTATGCATATGTTCCACCCCTTCCATAATTTCCACAACATCATTGATGGAGATATTATCCAAATTCCCCCCATAGAGCTTTGTCATGAAGCCTTGGCTAGTTGTTGAGGAACTCCACCACATCTTTGCTTCTTGGGATTGGCCAATTAAGTTTTATCTATATCCAATCCCAACACTTCTCTATGAATTGATAATTTAGTAAAAGATGGTTGGTCATCTCCTTTACCTTTTTGCACATCATACAATGGTTGGTCTCCTAAATGCCTATACTTTGTAACCACTCCCCTATTATAATCCTCTTGTGCAACACTATCCACATAAAAATTCCCAATTTTGGGAGTACTTGATTGCTCCAACACAATTCCATGCTCTAACCTACCATGCCCATCTAGGCCTGTATTATTTGGTATCCCATTTTTTTGTATATTTCTCTGATTTGGTCCCACAATAGATTATCTTGTCACTCTCCTGATTCGAGACTATTTTCCCTTTTTTTTTTAATTCAACACTAAGGATTTTTTTTGGCTCTTCTTTCTCCAAGATTTTTTCAAATTTTATCCATTCAAAATATAAGGACAGTGATTTTTCCACCAATCTAAAATAGTTTGCCACATTTTATTCCTACTTCTCTTTCCATCATATCCTAAATAGGTCCGAGCTCTACTATTTCAAATAGCAGGGTGTATCCCTCCCAATAATCCTTTTAAAATTAGCCATTTTCCCATTATTGATCTTCTATGTTAGATGCTCTATGACTATTAGTCTAAAATCACATATAAATTTCTATGTTGTAGATCCATCATGCATATAAGATCCAACTTGGTTCTTCATTGTCTAGATAATTACTGCACATAACTCTGCACCATGGATTATCTAGATTAGTGTACATCTTCCACACCAACTTCACCCCTAACACTTTATTTTGGGCCCCGAGTTCTCTTATCCTTACACCTCCTTCTTTGACTAGCTTACATAATGTGTCCCAATGAACTAGGGTAATACATTTCTTTAAGTTGGATCCCTCTCAAAGAAATCTCTTCAAGCATCCTTTCATCAGGTTCTCCATTTTCTTCGTTACCTATAAATAGGACATCACATAAATGGGCATTGCTTCCAAGTCTAATTTAATCATTAAAATCCTTCCTTCTAGGGAGATCCATCTTCCATTCCAAGATGTGGCTCTATTTGTGCACTTATATATAACATCGCCCCATAGTTTTATTCTATTTTCTCCATTAAATATTGGGGCCCCTAGATATTTTAAAGGTAATGTTTCTATTGCAAGCCCCAACTCTTGTGCTATCTATTTTTCCATTGCCTTTTTCATATTAAAAAAAAAATCAAATTTTCCTTATTTGTGATTTTTCTTGAGCAACCTGTACATATGTGGCTAAAGTCTCCTTTACTATGTTTTCCTCCCTCAAATTTTCTTCCCTAAAGACCGTTGTATCATCTGCAAATTGGATGTGTGCTACTAGCTTAACATTCCTTGCCACCTCTACCCCTTTCCATATTCCCTTATCTTGCCTAAATTTTACTGTCCTCCCCAATTCTTTAGCCATGATCACAAAGAGGAATGGTAAAAGTGGATCTCCTTTTTGCAAACCATTCAATGACACAAAGAATATGTATAATGAATTATTAATTGTGATTGAGAATCTGATTGTTGATATACATTGATAGATCCATCCCAACCACCTCCCACAAAATTCAAATCTCTTCATAACCTACATTAATAATCTCTGGCTTACTTTGTCATATGCCTTACTAAAATGTAATTTGATCATCATAATTCTATGTTTTTCTCCTATGATTGAGTGTATTGTTTCATTGTTTAAGATAATGTTACCCATGCTTTCTTTGTCAAGCGTAAACCCATTATGTTACTTTGAAATAACCCAATTTAATACTTTCTTTAGTCTATTTTCTAAGGCTTTCAAGATTATCTTGTATACTATATTACATAGTGAGATTGGCCTATATGCAAAAAATGAGATACATTCATTCTTTTTTGGAATTAGTGTTATGACTATATTATTAATGTGTTTGACAAATCTCTTTTTTCCTTCTAAATTCCTCTATAATTTCCCTAGTGCCTTATCAAGGTGGAGCTGAAATGTGGCTTCTTTGATTTACCCTTCAATGAAAGGTTCCATGAGAATTCTATTTTCAGTCTCTCTTATGAGCTTTAAGATGTAGCTAGTTATCTTTATATTAGATAGTATATCCATCCCTCCTTCCAAAGCCATAATGGACTTGAAAAAATATACTGCAACATTTTCTATGTTCTCCCTCCTTGACACATTTTTTACCATCTTTGTCTTGAATCTCACTGATCCTATTTAGAATCCTTCTAGCTTTAACTGAGTTGTGAAAAAAAATGTATTATGATCCCCTCCTGCCAACCATGTTTCCCTCGATTTAGCTTTCCAAAATAGTTCCTCTCTTGCTAACAATTATGCATGTTCTACTCGCAAAGTTTTATCCTTCTAGAAATCTTCTTGAAAAATCCCATACTTTATGATTTTCTCATTTAGTTCTTCCATTTCAATCTCCAATCCTTTTTTGTACATTCCATTCTTTTATCTTCCACTTTATGTATGCCATCTTTTGTATGAAAAAAAATCTCTTTGTACCAACCATATTGGGGAATTTTGAGCATCATTTACTAATAAGGTCAATTAGATCTGGTCTCCTCATCCATATTCTTTCAAATTTGAAGTAACTTGTTAGTGGAAAATCTTTGATTATTTCTAGATTGATTGAGAAGTAGTAAAAAATATCTATTCATTGTATCTTAGATTCCAATCTAACAGGTGTATTGAGCCAATCCCTAGATATCAAAAAATACTCAAGCCTTTTTGATATATTAGTGAATCTTACTCTTCTATTTTTCCAAGCATATATCACATTATTGGGACGAATGTCCTTGAGCCTATTTATTTTTACAAAGTTCCAGTAATCTTTGATTACTATGTTTTCAGATCTCAACCCTCCAATTTTTTCTTCCAACTTTATAATCACATTAAAGTCTCCTTTGAGTATAAATTTTCTATCTAATATTTTTATTCTAGATGAAAGTGTGTCCTGTATCTTCTTTTTATCATCTATTTTGATCAAAATATAGACGTTAAAGATAAAAAAAACTTAAAATTTGATGGAAAATGTCTTACCTATACTGTGATCCAATTGTCACTTTTCTCGATCTCCTTTACACCTACTATAGCCGGATTCCAGAATATACTTAAACCCCTTATGGTAACTATTAAATTATATATACATTTATATGATTTTCTTCATTTTCTAATGATACTAGTGTGCTTACAATATGACTAAAATTTATTAGAGAAAAAATCCCCATCATTATCTATCCTTCATTTTTATTTTTTTTTTAAATTATTTGAATTTTAGAAATGCTTCAAATTATTTATGAAGCACATATACCCAAGAATGTATAGAGTAATTGTTACCAAATCTCACTTACAACTCAATTTGGTAGAGCTGGGACAATTGATTACATTTAAAAGTGAAAGGTATTCCAACAAATTTCTGCTATGCTTAACCATTGCAAAAAAAGTACACTTTCAAAAGAGATTCAATTTTATTATGCAAGGTTTTACAACACATTTTTTTTTTACAGATTGCATATTATTGTCTTTTATTCATTTTGCAAAGGAAATGTACAAAAGTTTGCATAATTTTTTTTGTTTTATACATTAAAAGAAAAGTGCTCAAGTGACCCACACAAGCCATGGGCATGATTGAACTAAAACAACATACATGTAAGCTATACAACTAAAGATAAAATAGGAAAAACACATGAAAATAAATCATATCCTTCATTGCCTAAAATGGTAGAATCTTGGTGTTGGTCCTTTTTTCTTCAACTCCTCCTACTCCTGGTCTTCAGATGTACCTACAGATGATTGAAAGAATTAGTTAGAGCTCGGGACATGAAATCTCATCATATGTTTCATCAACAGAAATATAGCCTACATATATGATGCATTAAATCTGTTGAGCCATTATCACATGTTTCCAAGAGAGCCCGAAAATCAAACATCACAGGAGCATTCAACTTCACTGCTTTTTATCTAACATGTTTGTTCACTATGCAGGTATAGGTGAAATTTTCATTGTTGGATATTTTCATTTAACATCATAGCATGTGGAGCAAAATGGGCTCCCGCAAGGGTTGAGCCCAACATTTTGCCCCTAATTCTTAAGAGGGGTGTGTGATAAGTAAGAGACATGATTAAGCTTTTCAAATAATGACATATTCTATTGAAGATCAATTTGTGAGGTAGCTAAGCACATTGTCCATTCATGACAACCAAGTAAAAGGTGCAATGAGATTACCCCATTTCACTTTGAAATGGGAATCACAAATGATCAATGAGCTCATTTAATTGCTTAAGTAATATGCAAAATAGAGTAAAGGTGCATCATTTCTCACCAAGGAGCTTTGTGTATCTACAAGTTTTCATGTCATCCCTGGTTTTGCATCATTATTTTATGATGATTTTCATTTGTTGCCACAACATCATTGCTGTTGTTTTCATCATATAAAATGAATACTTTAAAGGAGAAATCATAAATCATTGTGCTTTAGGATAGTGCTTATCACCAGGTTTCAGTCACCATGCATGGGATGAGGGGTTTAGTTTATGTAAGAAATACTTCCATCAATGATGGGACAACAACCATGTTTCTTTCCAAAACTAGAAGTGAATGTACAGTTCCATGCATAACATACAAGTATAGAATTTGAATGCAAGCATAATCATTTTGTATCAAGCAATGTTCATGACATGTTTGCAAAGTAAAGTTAGCATTGCATATACAGAATGGTACTAGACCAAAGAAATAAAGACCTTTAAGCAAATGTAAAGTCAAAAGGAGAGAAATCATTGTTTAGGTTTTATGCAAATATTTTGAATGATATTGAAGGGCATCCATGGCCACAAAGAATGCTTTAACAGTCCAAAATTCATCTCCTTCATGTATAATACACAATGGATGAATACAAAAGATGCCATAGACCCATGAAAGGTAGCAGATGCAAGGAAACTTGCAAATCTTGGTGGCAAAAGGAATATTCTCAAGAAAGATACCTATGCAATCCTTGAAAGTCCATCAAAGGTTTGGAATGATCATAAGAAGATATGCATGATGTCAACATGAGAAAAATGAATAATGTAGACTTGTAGTAGGGTGGTAACTTTGTTTGCAGTGTCAAGAACTAGATGAACCGAATACATGCTCACGACAACAAACAAATAGAGTAAAGGCCTGCCATTCATTCTAGAAAGGAAAATATTATAGAAGCATTCATCTTCATCATTTTATCATAGACAAAAAGACCATTTCATGCCTAGATGAGTGCTTTAACTAGGCACAAAAATTTTACCCATAGCAGGAAAAGCATATTTTCTTCTCAAAATCCCTAACAATAGCATGAGGAGGTCGCGGGTTTTGAACCCTAGTAGAGTTTCATTAAGGGTCAAGAGAAATGAAGGTCATGGGTTTTTAAAAAAAAAACCTATCTTTGATTTGTACAATAAAGAGATGCAGAAATAATACTCAAAATCCATTGTTTTTAGTCGTGCCTATTACAAAAGAAAAATCTAGAGCAGACATTCATAACCATGGCCACGAAGATACAAAGGGCCAAGAATTGAAGTTTTTACAGAAGAACCATGGCCTATTTCCACAGTAAAGTCCACGACCATGAAGAAGAAAAATATGAGAGATGCTCATGAAACAAAGAAAAGAAAAGAGCTTTCATTCATTTTCTTTATAGAATGGAAAATATAGAGAGCATAAGTTTTGATAGCTCTTTCACAAAGAAGCCGAGCATGAAAAAAAAAAAAGATGCAAAAAGAAAAACATATCACTCAGCCTCAACACAAGTCTATAGGAGGTTCAAAAATAGCTCCATGATGGCTCAACAAAATCCTTAGAGACTTTGTGAAAGCTTGATCAAGCCCTACCATGGCGGTACCCAAGTCTTCACCCAAGAAAGTGAAATGAAAAATGAATGGAAAAAGATAAGAGGCTGTGGGTTTTGGTTCTAGGGTTTCCTTTTACCCTAATATTTTAGCCAACCCTTTTGGGTGTATTTTAACATTGTTTAAAAACTTTTTATGCCTAAGTTAATACCTTAGTGGTATTATTTCAAGTCCTCTTGCATATTGAGTCAAGCCTAGGCCTTAGGTGCCTTAGGATTTTATTCTGATTTTAAAAGAAAATCAAATGCCCATGCAAGCCACTAATCCTTTGCAAAAATAAATCATATATACCATATATACCTTGTTTTTCTACAAAATCAATTCAAAGCCAAGGTTTGCCTTTCTATTTTTGCAAGGTTACAATTGCAAACATTATAAGACATTATTTATGTAATGTTCTATAAATTGCTTGATTAAGTGTCATAAAATGCAGTAAAATAAAAGCAAGTGTTGAGTGTCCTCATAGAAAATTTTAGTTTACCTTCTATTTTTGCTTGAGTTCCAATTGTGCAAAATGGAAGAATGAGTGAATTGAGCTTTCTATTTCTAATTTTCAGTCATAACT
>VDFB02000008.1:81332840-81354647 GCA_007258455.2 Sequoia sempervirens | reverse complement strand
TTAGTAATTGCTAATTAAACAAAGCTTTAATCATGCAATTAGGGGAATTAGATGATTTTCACTAAATAAAATGATTTAATGAAAGAGGGAAAGTGAAATGACATTTTATTTAAATAACTTAAGGTTATTTTAATTAAATAAGAAGATTGAGGGATTAAATTAAATAACTTGATGTATTTAATTTAGTTGGATGAAATGTTAGCATGAAAATGGGTGAATTAACTTGATTAGATCGATTAGGTTAATAGATGCAAATGACATAATTAATTAATTAGTTAGGATAATGTAATCAATTAAAAAAAAATAGGATGGGTTTTAGGAGGAAATGATGTTAGTATACCTAATTTGAGTGCATGATATCATTCGAGACATTTTTGAGTATCTACATTTTACCCCTCTTTGAAGTGAGGTACCTACTACATTGGTTCAAAGACTAACATCCTTTGGATTAAAAATTGTTGCTTAGATCAAAATATTAAAAAAAATCTTTTTTTTTTTAGGATGCCCCATTGTTTCCCTAGCAAAAGGGATAAGCTAGTTCCTTGCCCTCTCAAGAAATTAGGCAAAAATTTTGAATTTTGGGTTGATTTATCAACAAAGGTAAAATGCTGCCCAAGGGGTCCGAAAAGGCTCTGGAATGCAAAAACATGCCAAAAATCAAAAAAATGGTGCAAAATAAGCTTCAATTTAGAAATATTGGTAAAAATGGTGAAAAACCCTAGCTTCATGGTTAAATTAGGGCAAAAAACCCTAATTTGCAAACTTAAATAGGTGAGGAAGGGTCACTTTCAATTCATTTGTGCATTCACACCCTAAAGAATTCTTGCATTTTGAGCTCTAACCCTCCAAAAAAATGGCACAACGAGTGCTCCCATGACACATTTTCGACTAGGTTCATGAGTACTAGAGGCCTCTAGGCGTAGGACCATTGATATGTGATTCAAAACTTGATTTGAAATTTGACTTTTAGGCGCATTTATTGAATTTTGAAATTTGAATTTTGGTGGTGTCGTTGTATAGCGATGCTATTTTTAGTATCAGCGACACTATTTTGATTTATAGTGATGCATATGTGATTAGCGACATAGTTCACAACTGATTTTAGGGTTTCAGATTTAAAATCATGACACATGTGTTTAGCAACACACCTCACGATTTAGAATTTAGGATTAGGGTTTTCCAAGCTCAAATAGTGACACATGTGTTTAGTGACACATATCATGATTTTCAATTTGAATTCTTCGAGCATCGCTGTTTGGAATTTGATTTATAACGATGCTATTGTAAATAGCGACGCTTTTTTCATTTTAGGGGATAAAAACTCCAAACTTAGCCATTTTTTGTAAATTTTGATGTTGTGCGCTTCGTGGGTGCATGAGGTTATCCAACCTTTGATGTCCCATGAGCACCACCCAACTGTTTTATCTAGACTTGGTGATTTGTTTAAGTTGTGACAAGAGCACCTAGGGGAGATTGCTTTGTGGTATGTTGCTTACATTCCCATTGTCCACACAAATTTGGCAATGATGACAACGTTATGCAAGTGATGGAATAGTGAGACTTCATCCTTCCACTTACCTACTAGTGAGGCAATAGTGACACTATAGGATGTATGGCATATTTGCAATTGTCGATACATGGTGAGCGCGTGATCTATCATACTAACATTGACTATGATGCCTTCCATGAGGTTCTTGACCAGGAGTCTATTGTCCTAGTCAATTCCCAAATAGACCTTGAGATGTACAGAGGTTGGGTGTCGACCTTTAGATTGATCATTGCAGTAGTGATCTCAAGCTTGGTTGCTCTAGATTAATAGAGTAGAGGATTTAGTCTAGGATGGGGTCTAACTTGGTACAAGATGCTCTTTTGGAGGACCTAGTATGCATGGGGGCCAGTGATGTTGGCCTCTCTTTACCATGATATGCATGATTTTGTTTATTGTGATGGGAGAGCAATCAGTATAGGGGTCACCCTTCACATTTGGTCCTGGGAGCACATTACCATGCTTTGACCTATTGTTCATATGGCAGATGTAGAGTCAGATGATCTAGTTGTCTATAGATACAGGGGTGCCATTACATTACAGCACACAAGGCAGCTTGACATTCCCTACTAGCGTCAAGTGATTGAAAATATGATAGTATTCAGATGGCGGCCATGGTTACAGATGTCAGTCTAGTATGATGATGTGTAACAAATTTTCTTTTCTCGAAAAACCCAATATATGCAGGGTCAAAAGCACACAATTATTGAGACATACCTTCCTGATAGAGTTTCCAAATAGTTTGGTGAGAGGTAGGATAGGCCTGATGATGCATACACTGCCATTTTTTCCATGTTAGCTTGAGAGACAGCATGGGGACACATGATCCCAACCCATGAGGTTGTAGAGGGCTTCTGATAGTTGGTTGCTAGGCCATGGGCTTGGATAGGCAGATGCACAGAAGATATCGGCTTATGATGCTTGGTTTGTACCCAGCCTACGATTTATAGATCTAGTAGGTATACCTGGACATGAGGGAGGCCAAGAGGGAGGAGTGTAGGTAGAGGAAGAGGACAACCAGATAATAGACAAGGTAGAGGATAGGGTGGCCAAGATGGTCAACATCATGATGGATAGGTCTCAGGTGCACCACCATTGCACTAGGAGCCTCTGATATAGCATCCATCAAGACAACAACAACCTCCATATCAGCCATTGTGAGGGCCAGATCCTCGTGATGCATAGATATAGCAGTTGTAGTAGCAGTTATAGGTGGTTACTGGCAAGAGAGATTAGGATCGACAATAGATTTTTTCCATCACTACTAAGAGAGACCAGGCTAGGTAGTAGGTATAGGTATTGATAGTCAAGAGGGACTAGGAGTGTCAACTCAAGCAGACTACTAATATGCAGTTAGCACAGGAGGTTGGGTGATGCCAGCAGTTGGAGGCCATGACAACTGCAGCTCAAGGATGGATAGTGTCTACCCGATTGTACAGAGAGGTTGTGACCAAGGTAGGCTATTATTGCATGCATTACCACTGGGATGTCCCCATGGTGATTAGGTAGCCATATTACTGATAGAGGAGTGGGGCATATCCCCGGTTCGAGGATCAACCAGAGAGACAACTTGGTGAGGGTAGTAGCCATCAGGGCTAGCTTACTTGTACAATTCTTTTATTATTATTTCCCGATTCTTTATACAGAGATACATTCATGGGCTCCTTTTGATAGCCTCATGGATATTGTACTTTTGTTCAATATACATACACTAACTCAGATATTGTATTATGATAGTCACCATTTTTTGATATATATATGATACAGATTCAATATGTGATGTGCTCTTTTATTTCATGCTTTATGAATATATGGATGCATTTGATGTTGATATGATGTGATGCACTTCCCTTTTATTCAATATTTTTATGCAATATATGATGATGTATCTATGATGTAATGATATGGATTCAATGTTATATTCTTTTTTCAGTATTTGTTTATGATATATTATGAGATGGATGATATGATATGCTCATGTGATGCTTATGCAATGATATGGATGCATTTATTCTTGTGTATTTTTTTATGCAATTTATGATGTGATGCATGTGGATGTATGGATGGTGTAGATGTTCATGCTATGTATGCTTATGCAGATGTTCATGCTTATGATATGATGCAATGTATGCTGATGATATGGGTGCAATGATTTAGGATGCTTAGAATAAAAAATCTATATTATTCTTCATAGCTTAAATGATAATGCAATTGATTGCGTTCTCTTTTATTATGATGCGCTATCATAATGTATATATGCTAATGATTTTTGGATGTAGGATGGATGTATTGATGATATTTTTGTTGAGTGTCATGATTAGCGCGAAGAGAAGATAGAAGAAATAAGATGATTACCATTGATTTTGAGATTGATCCAGAAAATTCCAACAAGTTTATGACCCACCAAGACTTTATTAGAGATGGTGATGATAAATGCATGATGATGATGATTTTCTCATATCTTGGGATTGGGATTTTTCATCATTCCCTATTGTTTGATATAACACATAGACATGATGCATCAAGGTATTGATAACCAGGATGGTGTTGTATCTAGTGTAATGGACTTTGACTCTGCAAACAAATAGGATAGTTATTGTTCACACCTTGACATATGAAAACCTCATTGGAATGTAAGTTAGAAGCATAAAATATATCAGACCAAAGAATACGCAATAGTCAACAATGTACTCCAAACAACTTTCCTAAACACAACTAAGCAAGTATGTGCCAAGATTATTTTACAAGAATATCCACAAGCACAGTAAATGAAAGATAATGATCGATGCCCCATTCCTTTCTCTCTAAATCATTTTGATAGACATCATCAAGAAGTCCTTGGAATGGGTCAATAAGATAAATCATAAGAAAATATTGAAGACAAACAATCAGTGTTATCTATATCTCTTGCCAATTTTAAGATAGCTAAGGTGATTTTTGATACTGATGCCCATCACAGGAAGGATTCATCCTAGGACATGTTGATTAGATGGTTTGATTTAGGATGAGGTTGTTTTATAAACCGTTGATACAAACTTCACTAACTCATTTACCTATGATCTAGACTTTAGATTTTGATGCTTAGGTTCTCACTTTATGACCTACTATACTTGTTTTTGGTTTGTTTTGCCAAAGGTTGAAGGTGACACTCGATTTATCATGGGTGAAGGTTTATTGCAGATGAAAGTGAGATGAGAAGGGTGGTTTTGGAATTTTTGGATTGTTTCAATGTTTTTGGTAATTTGAAAATGTTTTGAGGCTGTTTTTGGTTTGTTTCAAAAGTTTATGTGGATGTTTTGGTTTTTGATTATTTGAGGTTGTTTAGTGTTTCCTCAAGGTTTTCCAATGTTTTGTGTTTTTTGTTATCTAAATGTTTTGGTATTTTTCAATATTTGAATGTTTAGGGGTTTTTTGAGTTTTGACCAAGCACCTAACCTAAAAAGACCTATCCTAGGGGCCTTAGGGGCTGATCAAAGATGAGCCTTTCCTACATTACACACACAGAGGCCACATAGTTTGACTAACTTGATTTATTGATGATGAGATATTTAAGAATTGATGGATTTCCAATTTATTATGACGGGCTCCTAAAGGACTGACCTAGGGTGTCTCAGGGGCACATCAATGATGGACTTTCCTACATTCAAGCTCAAAGACAATGTAGTTCGACATGGTACTATTTTTTATTTTTTTAATGTTCAAACTTTTTAGGGATTTTGATGTGATTTGGATGTTTTGGATTTTTCCTTTACAATTTTTTAATGTTTTTTGGATTTTAGCTATACAGTATTTTACAAATGTTTTTGGATTTTGATGAAGTTTTATGAATGTTTTGGATTTTAGCCTTTACAAAAATTTCGCAAAATGTTTTGATTTAATGAAGTTTTATGATTTTTGATTTTAAAATGACCTTTAAGATATATGGAAGAACCGGGTTTGATCCAAACAAATCTTCCTGCTGGTGATATGATGTATCACCTAGATATAGGTAGGACAAACTAACCTTAGGAATATTCCAAGTAGTACTAAGGGGATACAATACAACATCAAGCTATGATATGGACACAGATGGGTGATGTATAGAATAAGATGAAGGATGTGATGCGATGGATGGAATGATAAGATAAAGAGCCTAGGTAGATGAAGGTGCTTTATTTACGCAAGGTGCCTATTTTCCAGGTTTTCACCAAGGTACTTGCCCAAAGTGCCACCGAAGTGGTTTTCACTAAAGGATGATTGTTTTTCTTTACTTTTTTCAATCATTTTTCTCATTTTTTTGGATTTTGATCATTTTTTTAATTTTTTGTATTTTTTAGATTTACACCCTTCAAGACTAGGCATAAAACTTTTTAAGATGCAAGTTGTTGGTTGGTTATTGCAAAGGTTCACCTTTAGGTGTTGACAATTGATATGCTCCCAATCCATAGCTTGTTGTGATAACAAAGGGACCCAACCAATTAGGCTCAAACTTTCCTTTACTATCTTGATCTGGAAGATTCTTTTTATTCTACTTTAGGACAAGATCCCCTACCTAGAAATACCAACATTTGATATTCTTGTTATAGCTTTGTTTCAATTGGTTTTGATATACTTGCAAGTGATTAATAGCATCAAGATGACGATCATCCAAGAATTCTAGCTCATTTAGCCGAGATATTATGTAATCTTCATCAGTGATTAGATTATGTAGTGACACTCATAGTGATGGAATCTAGAGCTCAATAGGCAAGATGGATTTTGATCCGTAGACTAGGGAGAATGGGGTTGCACCTATTGGCATGTGAATACTGGTTCAATAGGCCCAAAGAGCGAGATTCAATTGTAGATGCCAATCATGACCAGCTTCATTGACCGTTTTCTTCATGATTTTCAAAATGGTCTTGTTTGTAGCCTTAGCTTGACCATTTCCATGGGAGTTTAATACGGGGTAGAGAATCGATGTTGGATGTTGAATCTTTGACATAGATCTTTCACATCCTGATTCTTGAAGGGTGTTCCATTATCTGAGATAAGAATTTGTGGAACACCATAACAGAAATTAAGGTAGTTTAGGATAAATGAGCAATTTGTTTTCCCATTATGTAGGTCATAGGAATAGCTTCAACCCACTTGGTAAAGTATTCAGTGGTTGTTGTGATGAACTTGTGGCCATTAGATGAGGTTGGGGTAATCTTTCCTATGAGGTCAAGCCCTCACCGTGAGAAAGGACAAGGTGTGATCATTGGTTGCAACTCCTGAGCTGGAGCGTGAATTAGATATCCATGCTATTGACATTGGACACACTTTTGCACATATTGTAGCTTCTCTTCCATGGTTGGCCACAAGAGGTACCCCCATCCTCAACAATTTCTTAGCTAAGGTCATACCGCTACAATGGGAACCACAAATGCCATTGTGAACTTATGTCAAAGTAGTCAAGGCTTCCTCTTGGTTAAGACATCATAATATTTTCCCCTTGATGCTATGGTAGTATATGGTATCACCTAAGATCACAAATCGCAGTATGTCTTCTAACAGCTGGGCCCTTTTTAAGGTTGGAGGTGATATTGATGGGAGGGTTCCTGTTTAGGTAGGTGAATATGTCATGATACCATGGGGATCCAGGACCAACAATGACACACACGAATTTAGATTATGTGATTTTGAAAGTTGGTATGAGATGTTGTTGTACTAATAATTTGCATTGCAGGGCATTGTTTGGAATGTCTAATGGTGACCCGATTGTTGCCATAGCATCTACTACTCAGTTGTTCATGCAAGGAATCTGATCAAAATTTATATCTATGAAAAGGTCCTTGAGACTCTCTACCATCTTCTTGTAAGGAGTAAGCTTATCATCCTTAGTTTGGTAGTCATCATTGACTTGGTTGATAACCAGTTGTGAATGTCCATAGACATTCATTTCTTGTATCTTCCATTGAACTGCTATCCTTAGACCTATGATTAGGGCTTCGTACTTAACAATGTTGTTAGTACACGAAAATGATAGCCTATAGGAATTTGGAAAGTAGTTTCCTTGAGGGGTGATGAAAAGAATGCCTACCCCTAATCCATCTTAGGTGAATGTTTCATCAAAGTGCATCTTCCACTAATTTGGTGCATTGATAAGGAATAATGACTCATTTGAGAATTCAGATATCAATGGAAACTTTGCGTAGATAGGTGCCTCTACCATTTGGTCTAAGATCACTTGTCCTTTGATTTCCTTGTGCTCCACATAATTTATGTCAAATTCAGTCAAGATCATTACCCATTTGGCCATTCACCCAGTGCGAGTTACTTTGGATAACATGTATTTCAATGGGTCAATTTTTGCAGTGAGTTTGATTTGATGTAAAAAAATGTAGTGTCTAAAATTTTGTGAAGCAAAAACCAATGCTAAGTGTGCTTTCTGAATAGATGAATAGTTCATTTCATAGCCCACTAAGTTCCTACTGATTTAGTAGATAGCCCTTTCTTTTCTATTTTCATCATGTTGTGCTAAAAGAGCACCTAGTGCTACTCATGTTGTTGAGATATACAACATTAATGGTTTTTTCAGTATTGGTGGCATGAGCACTGGAGGTGTCAATAGATAGTCCTTGATCTGTTGGAAATATTTGTCACACTTCTCATCCCACTTGTAAGTTATTCCTTTATGGAGAAGATGCGAAAAGGGTGGATTTTATCTAATAGTTGTGCTATGAACCTTCTGATGGATTGCAATATTCCTTGTAACCCTCTCATATGCTTTAATGTTTGTGGTGGTTCCATGTCTAGGATGGCTTTCACTTTTTCTAGATCAATTTATATCCCTCTTTATGAGACGATATAGCCACAAAGCTTCCCTTATGTAACCCTGAAGACACTTTTTTGGATTTAGCCGTACCTTGTACTCTTCAAGCCTATCAAAGATGGGTCCTAAGACTTGTATGTGTTCACTCCTTTTCTTTGATTTTTCCAAAATATCATCCACATAATCTTCAACTATTTTTTGGATCATGTCATGAAATATGATGGCCATTACTCTCTAATAGGTTTCTCCTGCATTCTTTAGCCCAAACAACATCATGTTCCAGTTGTATGTCCCCCATGGACAAGTGAATGCAATTTTTTGTTGATCCTCTTTGGAGATCATGATTTGATTATAGCCCAAAAATCCATCCAAGAGTGATAGAATTTCATGCCCAATTGTTAATTCCACTATGATTTCGATGTTAGGAAGAGGGAAATCATCCTTCAAGCATGCCTTATTCAAGTCTCTGAAATCAGTGTAGATTTTGATGCCCCCAGTGGGTTTGGAGACTAGTACCAAGTTTGAAACAAACTTAGGATAATCTATGGGTCAAATCAATCCAATGTCAAGAAGCCTATGTAACTCAATTTTTACCAAGAGTGTTATCTGAGGGTGCATCTTCCTTAATTTCTACTTTACTAGTTTGGCTTTAGGATAGACTACTAGTTGATGCACAACTACTTCTAGATCAAGCCTTGGCATATCCGTATATAAACATGCAAAGTTAGCTCTTCACTCTTTTAGGAATGTTACTTAGGTTCTTATGTTCTTCATCCAACAAGGATTCAACATAGAAATTGATCTTGGGTGCTTCTTCCATTCCCACATTGACTGGAGTAGCCTTCTCTACTAATACTTTCAACTTTTTTGGATGCATAGCACTAAGGGGGAGATTGAATCCCTCATCGAGAGGTTTTCACCCTTGATACATCCTTTTTTTTTTACTATTTTAAGATCAAAGAGTGCCATAGTGTGGTTTTCACTCAAAGATCTACAAGTTAGTTACATGTGATCCATTTTGTGACTGAAGGATTTAATTGTCTCCCCATAGTATTCCCTTGTGTCTCATTCTATATCAAAGCCTACTTTGTGATCTTCCCATGGTAAGTTGCTATAGAGTCCCATAAATTTTGAGATTGCTTCATCATTTTTGAATAAATCTAGAATCGATGGTTCTTGTTGATCCAAGTCAATGAGTTGTGGGTATACTAGGCATATTTCATTTGGTTAGTTGCTTGGGGTAAAGGATGATGTAGATATCATGAAGAGAGATTTATTCTCAAATAAGTCAGCACCATCGAGGGGGAAGTTGTCTAGGGTAGTATCACAAAATTTTGGTAACCAAGAAGAAGCCTCAACCCTTTCAACGAAAGTACCTTTTTTGATAAGGGTAACCTTGCTGGTAGTACAACCTAAGCCAAGATTCTTTGGTTTTCAGAATGAAGGCTTCAGCAAACTTACATCATCATTTTGTCCTGGAATTTCTATCATTCTTTTGTATAATCTCTGCATTCCTCTTCTATTAGTTGGCAGTTTTTTTCATCTTCCATGGGAAGAACAGGGTCAGGTCTTTCATATTGATAGAGTAGTTTAGAGATATCCCCCTCATTAACATCTTCTTTGTTCAGGTCCCCCCATTTGGTGAAGGTAGTAGCTTCCATTTTGATAGTTTTAGGGATGTTGTTTCTAGGTGTGGGTTTTCCATGAGATTTGGGAGAAATAGGAAGTTCTCCTAACACAAAAGTATCCTTCATTAGTTTATAGTTTCCACAACCATCATCCTGGATCACTGCTTTGATGTTGGGTATGTTCTATACAATGGGTGCTTTTATTTTTGAGGTAGATGCAAGGGATGATGGGTCAAAAATAAGGTAGCTTAGGCCTTCATCATTTTTAAAATGGGATCCTTTATTGAACTCTGGCCCCACATTCTTGTAGTAGTAAAAGGTTTAGGATTTGCTGGATAGGAATCTCTACCTCAAAAGGAAATCCTTTACAATATTTGATGGTGGTGGCTTGAAGCTATAGCTTTTAGGGCATGGATCCAGGGTCAACCAAGCAGGATGTAGGGAAGACTGGCTGTCTAACACTGCATGTAGTTTCTGCTTGATGAGGGGTCCACTTTGGACGCAGTGAAAGGATGATGCCTCTGCCATACCCGGGTTTGGTCACAAGTATGCCCTTTATAGTGGTTCCTCTTCGCTTGTCCTGGCTAGTATCCTGGGCAGATTTTGTATCAAAACAAGGTGCAATGTTCGTATCTAACACCTCTCCATCTACTAAGACTCTTTTAACTTTATTTTTATGAACGATAACCTCAAGGTGTAAAGCACGGTTATGAGATGGCTACGACGGTAGGTCTTGTCCTGAGAAGGTGAGGAGATGATTAGTGATATGGCCCCTGCCTCATTGCTTTTCTTGAAACAACTTAGTATCTATATCCTTGGGAATGGATGATGTAGACAGAGCTTCCTCTAAGATTTCCCTATGTGTGCAGGATAGCCTCAATAGTTTTAAGATAAAAATATATGCAGGGGTCTTCTTAAGCCAATCTAAAAGATTGTACTTGCTAGTGTTTGTTGTTGGTTGAGTAGGGTGTTCCCTAGATTGAGATGGGACTCCTTGGATGGTGACTTTACCATGTCGTGTGGTGACTCCACATTCTATACTAGGTCCTTTGATAGTGATGATGTTAATGACACTATCACAAGAAGCGACCACATTGGAATAGTTATGCTAAACATTTGTATAATATTTTTCTTCCTGCTGTTGTTTCCTTGTGGGCATGGCCTTGCATATCTTAAGATCCTCGACACCAACCAGTACCTTAAGATCCCTGGATAATACTTTTTGAGCTCCATGCGCCTCGCCTTATGTCCCTTTATTTTGGTGGAAAGCTCATGTAGATCTTTTGCCTGTACCAGGCCTCATCCTACCCGGGCTCAGTAGTTTCTAAGCTTCTAGCAGCTACTATCGCCTTGACTCTACCCAATTTCTTCCATGATAGTCCCACAGCCTTGGTGTCCATATATATTTCCAGGCTCTTGATAGTTGTTCTGCTTGGCATTTGTATCTATTGCATTTTAGTGTTGTTAACCTGATTGTTTTGTGTGGGTATTGTTTGTTGCATAGTCTAGCTGAACTAGCTATTTGATCATTGTTTGGCCTAGGAGCACTTAGGACCACCTTAGCATCTACCACACCATCATTTGTTACATTTTTGTTCTTAGCCTAGACGCGAGGTTTTTCGTTCGAATTGGTTGATGGGAAGTTGTCTTTGTAGGCTTGAGTATTTCCCTATGATATTAGAGTTCTCTCGATGTTAAGAGCTCTAGGGAAAAGCTCATCATAAGATGTGATACACTACATTTTTAAGTGGAAGGATAGATCAAGATCTATATTTTCTATGATAATGCCCACTATTTGTTCATCAAGAATTTTCCACTTGCTTTTACTCGCTCTTTGCTTCCATCATTGCAAGAAATTGGAAAAATATTCTCCTTTTTTTTTTTGAGAGTATATAACTCTTCTAATCTTACGTCCATGTCAAGATTGAAGGGGAAGTGATCTATGAATTTTTCAATGATTTCATGAAAAGTTTTGATAGCTAGAGGTAATTGAGAAATCCAATCCATGGCAAGATCTGTTAAACTTTGTGGGAAGAGGCACATCAAATAGGACTCATTATAGATAAAGAGAAAAACACACAAGATAGTTAGGCAATTCAAATATAATCTATTCAAACTATACTAACGAATCCTCAAAGCTTAGATAATCAAGCACAAAAGAAAGCTAAGAACAACATGCATAAAATAAACTATTTTACCAAACATGCGATCAATTCCATTGAATAACCTCCATTACTCTTCTCCATTTCATCCGTGTAGTGTACTTTCCCTCATATTTTCAAAGTTCATACAAGCATAGCCTAAGTGTTGTGATTAAGACAAAACATCGAAGATTCAAGATAATTGCTCTAAAAGTCATACAATTTCGAGAGAGATTGGAGTGATGAAAGATAGATCAATTTATAGAAAATTGATCATTCGAATGACATGTCAAGATTGAAAGATCAAGGACGGTTGAGATCAAATGATTAGACATGCATTCTGATAATTGTTATAGTGATATGAGTGATACCAATTAGAAATAGAAATAAAGATTAAATAAATGATTTAATCTTCAAGTTTGGTATTCGAAAACAAAAGAATAGTCTTTGCATGACAAAGATAAAGATGGAATAAAGCAACTCTTTGTTCAAATGAACACACAAGATTTAATTAATTAAATAGAACTATTTAATTAATATGCATGTACACGCAAACTGTTAGAACCAGATGACCGGAATGATATGACGCTAAGAGATTACTATATGTTACCTCGTGACATTAAACTCGAAGAATCGTTTTTATTTAAATAGATGGAGTCGAGTCAAAGTGAATACTTAGATAACTCACACTATCTAAATATAGAGAATGTGTTGTAATAGTTCATGAATTAAATAATTCATTTTAATTCAAGATTTGATATTTGAAGAATAATTAAATAAATAAGATTTATTTAATTCAAGGATGAAGAGGGTTAAAATGAATAATTCAAACAACAAAAGCGGGATTTATCAATTCATAGCTGGGTATATGATAGTAAACAAAATGCATGCCTTTATTTAATTCAGCGCCATGATAAGGTTAATTAGTAACATAACTAAATAAAGAGCTTCTATTTAATTAATCGGTAGAATAAAGAAAGGTGAATTAATTAAATAATTCAGGCCATTATCAGTATTTAATTAATAGAAGCAAAATGAAGACTTTAGAAAATAATTAAATAATTGGCATTATTGAATCATGACCATGAAGAATATGAATTATGAAGAATATTGAAGTCGTAGGCCTAAACAAAATTTCGGTGTCTACATTTGCCCCTCTTTGATACAATGTCATTTCAACATTGTGTCAAACAAAATCGATAAAAATATGCCCTAGTCATTTTTACCCACATTGCTTTGAGATTTGAGAATTTTGCTTTGCACCCTCAGTGAAGATGTCTCCCATTTCGCACACCCACCATCGAGCATACAGGATCCGAACCTTCAGCGCTAGCCAATGCAGACCCCTCCTAGTATGCACCGATCTCGACTTTGAATTTTTGTTTCCACACCATTTATGATTTAATTTCCATTTAAATGATGCATCATTTTGGTGAAAATCCGCATATGAATGCGTAAATGATGCATTTGTATGCAGTTTGACGCATATGTATTTTTCCGTGTATTGTTAGCGTGGGTTTTACACAGTTCAACGCATTTGTGTTTTAGTTCCACGCATTCACAAAATAGCAACACATTTGCATTTAATTTAGACGCAATTGTTTTACTTTCAACGCATGTGAAAATATTTTGACGCATTTGATAATTTCCTTACGCATGTACATTTAGCTAGACATTGTTTTACGTTCATAGAAAAAGGTGCATTTGATATGTAGTCGCATTTGTTATCATTCATGCGTAATTGTGATTTAGAGTGACGCATTTGATTTTTTATGACGCATTTGAAAAATAAAATGATGCATTGGATTTTATGCGACGTAATTGCTAAAGAATGATGCATTTGAATATCATTTGATTTTGTCACTTTGCATTAGGATAGGTGATTGATTCTCACATGAGGCATGTATAATGCCATTGCAGGTTGTTTTGGATACTATGTATACGCGAGAGTCGAGACCATCGACTTTTTGCTTCCGAGATAGTTTGCGGAGTGCGGAGAAATGATTCTTATGGCATTTGGGTCTTCTTCATGTGACAAACATGCCCACTATTCGGGCAAACCGGGGTCTACTGATAGCGTTGTGCGAGCGATGGCACTCAGAGACTTCCTCATTTCACCTGCCTACTAGAGAGGCAACCGTTACCTTGGAGGATGTCTATAGGATTTTGAGACTTCCCATCAGAGGCACAAGGGTAAGGTACGATACCTAGAGGGGTTTCGCTGAGATGTGTAGATACTACCCTCATGCTGATATCAAATAGTTAGGTTTTGATCATTATGAGATTAGATGGCATGTACTAGCATAGAGGTATAGGAATTTGGATTGTCTATTGTGTACACTGATAGGTGGTATAGTTCTTGACCGGCCTGGTACCATGGCTTTCCTACATGGAATGGGGAGAGATGCTAGTGGGCATGTTAGAGCGACGAGAGGTATATGCTTGGGGTCCTTGTTTGCTCGGCGTGTTATACTTTCATTTGCATGATATAGCCTATCAAGAGGCTCAGTCTATGAGTTGTAGTACCATGCTCCTGATGGTATGGATGTGGGAACACATTGTTATCTTTCATCCATCGGTTACAGTTGATGTGTAGCACGGAGCCCCTTCTGCCTTCCTCTATGTGGGGGCTAATACTCAACACCATATGGGGGACACCGTGTACTTCACACATGTCATTGATACTATGGTACAGTTTACATGGAGACCGTACTTGGGATGTGCAGAGTGGTCAGATGAGGATGAGAATTTTCCATACTACCACCAAACACAGTACCTGATTGGGAAAACTATTTCACATGTGCATATTATAGAGCGACATTTTCTAGATCATGTGTTGTGACAATTCAGAGAGGTATAGGATGTGCCCAAAGGATGAGAAGAGTTTTCAAGGTCCTCACAAGAGATCCCCCTTGTGGGGTCCAGAGATTCCCATGGCCACTGCCGAGGTAGAGATTGATGCATTGCAGGAAATTCAGTGGGGATGGAGAGATGGTGTGGCAGACCTAGGTAATACCGAGGCATACAATCAGTGGTGGGTCATGCACAGGCCGATTCCCCTCATAGATCCAAATCAGGTTGCACCAATAGAGTGGCGAGGGACATGAACCCACGGAAGGCATGGAAGAGGTAGAGGTCAAAGAGGTGGATATGGACGTGACAATGATGGAGATGGTGATGGAGGTGGTCGACGAGGTGGTGGGAGAGGGAGACATGGACAGAGGGGACGAGGGCCACCATTATCACCTATCCATGAGGAGAGATAGGAGGAGGAGGATGTGCACATGCCCAATGTTGGTAGAGGTGGGGAGGAGGTGCATGTTGAGGTTGGCTGAGATGAGGAGAATCCTATAGAGGAGGCCATTCTAGAGGTTGATGCAGAGGAGGAGGTAGGAAGAGAGGAGGAAGAGATTGATTCCCTAGGCTTACTTAGTGCCTATCAGGAGGATGATGAGGAGGATGATGATCAGGAGCGAGAGATTCGTGATAGTATTTTGGAGTTGGAGGATGAGGATGATGGGGTGCAGAGGGTGAGACATGTTGAAACAGGGGCAGTTGATCCCAACACTACTACACTTCGTGCCCAAGTTGCATCTTTGGAGGAGCAGATGAGGGTCATGATGTCTGAGAGAGATGTGTTATGGATGGAGAGGGAAAAAGCCATCATGGACAAAGATCAGGCCATAGCTTGGAGGCAGGAGACTAAGCAGAGATTTACAAAGATTAGAGCTCTATGTATTGGGCTGACAGCTACATTTGCTAGAGTTAGTCAAAGTTGGGGAGAGGGCCACTTATTATAGAGATTTATATGAGGAAACAGTTCCTCCAGAGAGACGGACCCCTAGATTCTCAGAGGCATGTAGTGAGAGGTCCCAGACTAGGACCCACTCCAAGACAGTTAGCATAGAGGGTGTTGAGCAGCCACGCAGAGCTGGTCCATACGACATGCCACATTCAAGTCACAGGTCATCAAGATCTCTGCATCAATCATCCGCACACTCCAGTCATGATAGTAGTGACAGTTTAGGATAGGGACATTTTTTGACATATACTGAGATATTTTATTATGATCATATAGCCTGCGAGCTTCCATATTTATTGATACATTATGACATTGTGATGTGACACTGTTGAGTGATATATATATATGATTTTGGCAGCGATTCTCATGATATGTAGTTCTATTTATTGATTTATGTAGTCTATCATTTATACATGTTATGTCATATGAGATGCCTATGTGATGGATGATCCTATCTTCTTTATGATTTTTTAATGCAGCTTATGATGTGATGTTGATTCTATGTGATGATGTATGTATTAATATTTATGATGTCGATGGATGTTATGTGTATAATTGATAGTTATGAGATGCAATATGATGTTATATGTACAATTATTTCTACATGTGATGCTATACAGATATAATATGGTGTATGTATTTACATTTTTTATGTACATGGAATGCTTATGATATGTAATCTATGATGAGAAATTTCTATTATGCCATGATGTCCTAAATATGATAAATGCCTATATGTTTGTATATTTCAAATGCAAGATGTATGTATGATTGATGATATATGATTTGGGAATAATATTTTCTAACATGAATGTGTATGCAGGATGATATATATATTCTATGTGTCATAGGACTCTATCATAATGCAAGAAAGAAGAGTTGTTAGTGCGGAAAGAAAGATCGAGAAATAATAAAAGAAATGAGATGGATGTTAGTATTAGCAATCTTCAATTTTTTTTGTATCACTAAGGCGTTGCACTTTATCATCATTGGGCGGGACTAATACAAATGGATAAAAACACCATGATATGACATAAATCAAGGTGTGCAAGGTCATCCATTTGCTAACAACAGACAGTCGCAGACAAGGATTGTCGTTAATGCATAATTAGTGCCAAGTTGCCCTGCCTTTATCGTCAGACAAACCATAGACAACAACAAACAAATAAAATATATCATGAAACGCCATAGCTCCTCCTGCCTCTAAATCCTTTTCCATGGACATCCTGAGGGAAACTGCAACATGACTCAAAAATAAAATTTAAAGATGTACTGACAAACAATAACCAAAGAAAATAGAATTCGGATACATTGTTGCTTCTCTAAATCCTTCACAGGACATCCTTGAGAAAGCTAGTAACAGGATTCCAATCACAAAGTCAAATAAAATGATAAGATAAATCAGCCATAAAGTCAAAAATCCAATAATATATTTTCCAAAACTTGATCTGTTTGTTTGAAAGGATTGATTGATAGAGCCTAATTTCAGGAGATACACGTACCAGATAAGACTTTGAGTCTGGTTTCAATGTTATGACTATTCGTATAAGGCATGACAAAGCCTGGTTTCAAAAAGACATGTATCATATAAGACGTTGAGTCGGCGTCATCGGATGTAATAACTCTGCGCCAGTTTGATTGTTCGACAATGTCGAGCATGCGTGAAGGACCTCCCAGATAAGATATAGATTGTTTTGTTGATCAATATCCGCCAGCACTTTATTCTGCCCACGTTATTGATGATGTCTACCCGTGAAGGACACATCCCGAGTACATTGCTTTATTGCCTTTACCATCCGGCAAATCGGTTTGACGGACCAGAGACATTATCGTAATTTTGTTCACCCGACGATGCACATGACTTGATAAGCGATGTGTGACAACCGACTATGTGATGAAAACCCTAGGCGACCAATTTTAGTGCGCCTCTCTGCCCATCGATTGATGACCTTGGCCTGATTACATGCAAAGACCTCAGAGTTTGACTTGACTTTGATTGACAAGTCCACCCGCCAAAGGCTAATGACGGTGTGATAGTGAATGTGACGAACCCTAATGGATCAATTTGCGCGGCCCTCAGGGGTCTATCGATTGATGGCCTTGCCTACATTATACATGACACCCTCAGAGTTCACAAACTACAAAGACCGACAAGGCGCTAATCGACTTTGACTCTATTTTGGATTTTACATTTTGATTTTTTCGCCTGCTGAAAAGCTAGATGTTTGTTTTTCTCAAACATTTCGTGATGTTTTGATTTTTCTATGGTTTTACGCCTTCAAAATCCAATGGAAGAACCAATATGATGCACGTCAAGTGTTTTCCCCCAGTCGAGTATAAGACCAATTGATTATGAATAGGGTACAATGGGGGGTACAAAATGCACTTGACATCAATCATTCTAGGTTATAGGAAAGACTACCACTTATTACAAATGGTATATACAAGCAATGGATAAGAAAGATAAGTGATATGTACAGGGATAAGGGATATGTAGAGGGATGCCATATTAGAATGATAGTAGACAAAGGAGCAGAGTCAACTACACATATACCAGCCGTTTTCACCATGGTACTCATCCAAAGTGCCACCGGGCGGTTTCTACTATTGATGAATTATTTCTTTTACTATTTTGGACATCTGAATTTTTAGTGCTACCAACATGCCTCATTGCTTGCCAAGTTTTCACCTTTGTAATGATTCTTTTTTTTATTTTTTTGTATTTTTACCAATTAAGACAAGGCCCTCAGAAGCTATGCGTAGAACTTATTCAAATGAAGACTATTGATTGGCGAGGACAATGGTTCCCCTTCAGGAGTAGAGAGTTGATACACTCCTGATCCAAAGGCTTATGTAACAATATAAGGTCCTAACTAGTTTGGTTCAAAATTTCTTGGTTTTTCTCTTTCTGCTTGATTCTTCGAGTTCTCCATTAAGACCAGGTCACCAATGTCAAAGTTTCTATTCAAAACCTTCCTATTATAGCTACGACGAAGGCAATTCTGATATGCTTGGAGATGGTCTAGTGCCTTCTATCTTCGCTCATCTAGAAATTCTAGCTCATGGAGTCTCGATACTCGGTACTCTTTGTCATCAATGTGCCCTTTCAAGGGTAGCCTCAGGGAAGGAATCTAGACCTCAATAGAAAGAGTGACTTTAGAACCAAATACTAGTGAATAGGGAGTGGTGCCAGTGGGAGTACAGATACTTGTGCGATAAGCCCATAAGGCGGGATTAAACTGTAAATGCCAATCATGGCCAGCATCATTGATAGTCTTCTTGAGGATTCTAATGATAGTTTTGTTAGATGCCTCTACTTGGCCATTACCTTGTGGATAGTATGGAGTGGAAAAGTGATGTTGAATATGAAACTCATCACAAAGATGGCAGACTTCTTGATTCTTAAATGAGCGGACATTATCCATGATTATGGACTAAGGGACACCATACCGATAGATGATATAGTTCAGGATAAACTTAGAGATCTGTGTGTCGGTAATGTATGTCATAGGAATAGCCTCAATCCACTTCGCAAAATACTTTGTGGCAGCAATAATGAACTTGTGGCCATTGGATGATGTGGGATGAATCTTACCTATGAGGTTGAGTCCCCATTAGGCGAAGGGCCATGGTGACGTTATAGGATGGAGCTCCTCTGTTGGTGCATGTATCAAGTCTCCATGAACTTAGCATTGACAAAATTTCTTCACAAAGACATATGAGTCCTTTTCCATAGTAGGCCAATAATGACCCAGTCTCATAATCTTTTTAGCTAAGGTAGGACTACTAGAATGGGAACCACATATACCCTTATGCACCCCTCACAAAGTTTCTTGTGCTTCATTAGAATCAAGACATCTCAGTAGCATATTATCTAAGGCACGTCTATATAGGGTGTCTCCGACGATGGTGTATTTGGCTGACTTACGAAGGAATGTCCTACGTTGGTTGTTTAACAAGCTAGTGGGTATGATTTTAGCATGGAGGTAGTCATAGATTTCTTGGTACCATGGGGAAGCAGGACCAACAATGTCACAAACCATCTCAGAATCTGGGATATCGTAGGCTAGGACCAACAATTATTCTACCAAGAACTCAAACTTAGGCACATTGCTAGGAATGTCGAGAAGTGATGCAATTGTAGCCATAACATTTGTTGCCCTATTTAGAACATGAGGTATCTAATGAAATTTGACCTTTTCAAAGTACTCCTTAAAGCTATCAGCCATGTGTTTATATGGAGCAAGCTTCTCATCCTTAGTCTCATAATCATCATTTACCTGTCTGATTACTAGTTGAGAATCGCCATATACCTGTAAGTTCTTAATTTTCCACTTGATTGCCATGCGTAACCCTGTCACTAGAGCCTCATACTCTGTTATGTTGTTAGTACATGTGAATGCAATTTTGAATGATTTAGGGATGGAATCATCCTGTGGTGTGATTAACAGTATACCAACTCTTGAGCCATGATTTGTGTGTGAGCCATCAAAGTACAGTTTCCATGTTGTGTTTGTGTCAATTGTAAATATAAACTCATCAGGAAAGTCTGCAACTAATGGGTGATTTGCTTGTAGTGGTGCATCGGCTAAGTGATCAGTGATGACTTGTCCTTTAATAGGATTTCTTTCTATATATTGGATATCATACTCACTAAGTATCATAACCCATTTGGCCAGTTGGCCTATTAATGTTGCCTTGCTTAGAAGATATTTCAAAGGATCTATTTTGGCAATCAACATTGTTTGATGGTTTAGCATATAGTGCCTTAGTTTTTGAGTAGCAAATACTACTACAAGATAGGAATGTTCAATGGTACTATAGTTAAACTCATAACCTACCAAAGTCTGACTGATATAGTATACTGCCCTTTCATGACCTTCATCGTCATTCTGTGCAATAAATGCTCGAAGTGATGAATGGGTTGCTGAAATATAAATAATCAATGGTCATCCTTCAATAGGTGGCATTAAGACTGGTGGTGTGAGTAGATATTCTTTGACTAGTTGAAAATCCTCTCCGCACCTAACTGTCCATGCAAAGGGTACCCCTTTCTTAAGTAAATGTTGAAAAGGATGTGTCTTATCTGCTAACTGCACTATAAATCTGCTAATGGATTGCAATCTTCCTTGTAATGTCCTTAGCTGACTAAGATTAGTTGGTGGTGGCATGTCCATGATTGCTTTGACCTTGGCCGGATCCACTTCAATGCCTCGTCTGGAAATGATATAGCCTAAAAACTTTCTTGACTTTACTCCAAACACACATTTATTGGGATTGAGTCTCACTTTATATTTATCTAGCCTTTGAAATATCTTGTCTAAAACCTATAAATTCTCTACCCTTGTCTTGGATTTAACTATTAGGTCATCGACATAATCCTCCACAAGAGTGTGTACTAGATCATGAAAAATGGTGGTCATGGCATGCTGATAGGTTCCTCCAGCATTCTTGAGTCCGAAGGGCATAACATTCCAGCACTACGTTCCCCAAGGACAAGTGAAAGTTGTCTTAGGTTGGTCTTTAGTTGCAATTCTGATCTGATTATATCCTGAAAATCCATCCATAAGGGACAACATCTCATACCCTATTGTCATGCCTACTATCATGTCTATGTTAGACAAAGGGAAGTCATCCTTAGGACAAGCCTTGATGATATCTCTAAAATCGGTGCAGATGCAGATGCCCCTTATTGGTTTAGTGATTGGTACAAGATTGGAAATCGAATCTGCATAGTTGATTGATCTAATGAAATCAATGTCTGACAATTTATTGAGTTCTACCTTGACTAGTAGAGAAATTTGTGGATGCATTTTCCTCAATTTCTATTTCAATGGTTAGACACCTAGTTGTAAGGGCAAGTGATGTAGAACAAGTTTAGGATCCAACCCAGGCATGTCTACATATGACAAAGA